>CAKAOI010049792.1:116831-158710 GCA_916701655.1 Sebastiscus albofasciatus
ATGGCGCTAGTACTAATTCATTTAAAATATATCAATTCAATTCACAGCAATCATTTTATACTACAATATTTTTACAATCTAAGCAAACATTGAGTGTAATATTTGGGGAAGAGGAGCATGAGACAAAACAAGACTGTCATATTTTAATCAGAGATATTATACAATGTGTGTTCGGCAATCCATCACATATCATTTCACGAGTTTTACTTTGGTATATTTGATACATTTTACTTTTCATATGCTGCACTGACAATGACAGACAGATGTTGTGTTGTTGTGAAATCTATACACCAGTACACTTCATCAACAGACTGTGACTACTGTTCGGTGCTGTATGTTTTAATTACATTACTGTTTTCTTGGGAATTGCTCATTTTCAGGTTCCTACTTGTATTTTGGGTTTCGACTAGAGCATGGTTTACATGCTTTAATGTTCAAAAAACACATTTTTCTCATACTGTCTGTCTGAATATACCTGTATTCACCCTCTATGAAAAACGCTGCGTTTTAGCGCCTGTCTCTTTAAGACCCCCTCCTGAAAAAGGCAGTTCTCAAGCCATTGGTGGAGATACTCAGATGGGGGGGAGGTATATTCTAATGAACCTGCATGTGACATAGGAAAGGGAGAAATCTGAATGGCTTGTCGAATCACACGTTTTCTGATCTAGGCAGCCCATAAAAATGATCTTATTTCACAGTTTTATGGGTTGGTAGGCACTCCAGATACCTCAATGTATGAACCCACGATTTCCAGGAAAATAGTGAGTGGATTATCCTGGTGAAACAAAATAAGTTGATTGAATTGATTGTAAATACGTTTGCAGCTCGGTTTGCAAAATTACAACAACAAATGTTAGTTACTGAAAACTAAATTACAAGTTGAGAATGTATGAATTATCAGCTCGTGAAAAATGGAGAAAAGGTCAGTGTTGATTGCTGTCATGCATCTAGGTTAACACTCTGTCAACAACTCATGGTGAGTGATATATTTCTCATTAAACTTAAGTAAATGTATCACCCTATACTCAATATAAAACACTGCTTCATTTAAAATATAAAAAGCAGGCTATATTTCCCATAACACACACTGTGTCTATTTTATGAGAAGAGGTGCAGTGGTTCAAATATCTATGAGCCATTACTGATTATTGATCGCTAATTGCTTTTTTGAGAAGCACTCTAGTATAATTTGGAGGATAATAGCCTATCATCAAGGTTTATTTGAGACAAGCTTTACATATAGGGTTATAAGATAGTCATCTATTTTTAGGAAAAATATACAAGAAAGTGTAGTTAATCTATGTTTTACACTTATTAAGCCTATTTCAGAATAGTAGAAAAAAGGGCAGTCAAAGTTTCTTTAACGCATTGAAGCAATCGACCTTTTGGAGGTTGTAATGGCAGTTTTAAAGCTGGAGTGAGGATACTGGCATCACAAAAACTAGAAAAACCTATGGAATCCATTGGTCAACCATGTCATACTAGCTTGTCGCGGATGAGGCTAAATAACGCTCTAAACTTTGGCAAATTTTGGCCAGGAAAAACCGTCATGGCCATTTTCAAAGGGGTCCCATGACCTCTGACCTCAACATATGTGAATGAAAATGGGTTTTATGGGTACCTGCAAGTCTCCCCTTTACAGATGCAGTTTGAGGCAAGTCATAGTCAAGTCAGCACACTGACTCAGTGACTCAAACTGTCAGTGTGTCAGCACACTGACACACTGACAGTTTGCCATATTATGATTTGAGCATATTTTTTTATGCTAAATGCAGTACCTGTCAGGGTTTCTGGACAATATTTGTCATTGTTTTGTGTTGTTCATCGATTTCCAATAATAAATAAACACATATATTTGCATAAAGCAAGCTAATTTGCCCACTTCCATGTTGATAAGTCTCCCTTTAAGGTACATTTTGAACAGATAACAAATATGTGACTAATTAGCATTTAATCATGGACAATCATGCGATTAAATATTTCAATTGATTGACAGCCCTAGTAGAAAAATGTGCCGGGAAAATAACTACAAAAATGTGTATTTAATTTATAAACTTACACTTCAGAAGGTTAGGGAGACATTTAGAGAGAGACAGCCTGTACTACAAGATATTAAAAAGCTTTTAGTAAATACAACATTTGTTCCCAATAGAGCAATGTTATGTTCAAAATTGCCACCAAGCGAAAACTGTATTTGTCACGACAAAGACACAAATTAAGACATAAATTGAAAGATACACAATCTTCTTACGTAATTTTGCTCAAAGAACAAGATTAAAAAACACAGCACACATACATGTACTGTACATGTGCACATAAAAAGCCTGAATGCTCCATACCCCCACAGATGGGTTGAACAGTTAAAATCTGTTTTCTCCACGAGTCTTGTAACATCAACACAAACATGATGAAGTTAACAAGCCTAACACACCACTAAGCACTGAACACTGGTTGGAATCTGAGCCGAGGCTGCCGGCTACAGTTGCGGCTCGGAGTTTAATAGAGGAGCAAACACAAGGTGTCCAGCCAGGCAATGAGCTACTAGCGCTTAGGAGTCACGCTTCAGAGGAGGTGATTGGCAAAATGCTGTGCAGACTGAATCCTAGGCCCAGTGAGCAATTGATTGTGACACTCGCAGGTTACCATGACAACTGCCATGCTTGTGGGTCGTATGGCGGTGATATAGGCCACGTGTGATCAAGGCAGGTTTTTAGAGGTAACAGGATGTGTGTAAGCAAGCGGAAAATCCAAAGTCTATTTTGTGTGGGATCATAAAATCTTTTAGGGCTGCTTTTAATGCTTTTAAAAAGATATCTGGAAATTTTTTTGAAGGCGTCTCTCTTCCTGTTTCTGTGTCTTTGCGCCCACGACACTGAAACTTTCCCCTTCTCATCAGTATATTCATATCATACAGATACGTTTAGGTGGGCAGTGTGTGCCATAGACTATATATAGTATTTCCTGTGGCTAATGCTACGCAACAACAACAGCACTGAGCTTGTGGCCCACAGTTCAACATAGGTGAAAGTTAATACAAAGCACTATGATAAAACTTGGATGCACCCAGTAAGTATGTAGGCACTAATCAGACCAATATAGAGACGTTGGTTTGGCTGTCTTAAGTTTATTTAAAGGAACAGTGTAGAGCATTTAGGGAAATCCACTAGCAGAAATGGAGTATGATATTAATAAGTATGTTTTCTTTTGTGTATAAGCATCTGAAAATAAGAATCGTTTTCATTATCTTAGAATGAGCCGTTCATATTTACATAAGGAGTAGGTCCTCTTCAGGTTGCACCGTCTTGTTTCTACGGTAGCCCAGAACGGACAAACCAAACACTGGCTCTAGAGAGAGCCATTTCCGTTTTCACGTTTTCACATCAGCCACCGTAGTTCTCCTACACGCTTGGCACGCAGGAGATATTTCAATTGGTTGCAATCTGCAACCTCACCACAAGATGCCACCAGATCCGACACATTATACCTTTAAGCTGGGCAAACACTGTACGATTTTAGCCAGTTTCTGGCCGCACGGCTCATTTTAGAGTCGGACCGAATTTCAGCTTCATCTGGCGCCGTTGGAAGGATGATTTTCTGACATGTTCGAAATTTTAATCGGCCGTCCACAGGCTCTCGCACAGTTGAAGCAGAGCCACGAGCCAATTCCCCAATGTCAGTGGATTTTTTGTGCATTTTTACAGTAACCAGAGCGTAGCTATCAAGATAACAATGTAGGCTACAATAGATATAGTAAAACGTAGCTAGCTTACCTCCAATTCTCTCGTCACCTGCGAGTCCAGCTACGCCGGCGCCTCTTTTTTTTTAGACGTTTCAGCAGACAGGATGGCACAGATGATCAAGGCAGCATGTTTCTGCCTTGTTAGCGTTGTGAGCCCTTACAGACCTCTGCTCGCATACAAACTTTACCTGCCTCGGAGCTTTCAAACAAATCTTTACTGACAACTGTCAACAGCCAGAACGGTCTGCAGGGGCCAACAGGTCGTGTTTTACACATACAGTGTGAGCACTCAGGTCGTGGCTGATGATCGGACCGTACAGTGTGAGTACATAAATCATGAGCTTTGGCTTCACATGTCAAACGATCTACTCGTACAGTAGGAGTAGGAATTACGCAACATTTCTAAAACTGTACATTGTATGCCCAGCTTTAAAGTGCCTGACTTGACAGACATTTCAAGAGCAGAATGTGCACAGTACCTGGTGTGCATGGCAATACAAATATAAACACTTCCTGTTGTGTACATCAGCTTACATATGTCTTTCGCAAAAACAAGTATTGTCCACATTAAAGCAATGTCAAATATTTTTTTGGGGCACTTGGGGACATGTATTATTATCGTATGAAATTGTTGTGGTGAATGTATCAGTAAACGGCTGCTTATTTCTACATCCAGCAGATATGGATTTTTTATTTGGAGTGTCTTTGAAATATCTGGCTCTTCAGCCTCTAAATGCTATCTGCACCATTACATAATTTTAAGTTCACTGCTGTTTGGGCTAGGTGGGTTGCGTGGGTGTATCAGAGCTTGCTTGCTGAAAACAGCTGCTACATCTGAAAACATGGTGCAGCTTTACCAGATTCCAACAACATGATAAAAAAAAAGCAGCTCCTGATTGAATGCATGATTAAAATGTTATTCAATATTGAAGTTGATTCTATCTGTGAATAGACTACTAGATAGCGTGGTTTGAGACTTACAAGCTTGAGGGTTATCTCGACCTGGTGATGTCGCAGCAGGTGTTTACTGTCAGCTGTGGCAAAACCTCTGCTGGTACAACACTGATTGGGGTGTGGCAAAAAAGTGCAGCAACAGTTTTGTGCCTTATGTGATTCAGTGTTTTACTCTTGAAAGCCATATGTTCAAAAGCAAAATGCATGTTATTAGTTTCAACACTTTAAAATGCCTTGTGACATAAGCACTGCTGTGTACACAACAAAAGCTGTCAAACAACTTCTCCCAACAGATTAGAGGACACAGTTTCTCCACGGAGCGAAGAACATCTTCACGTCGCTCTATTTTCAACCACTGTTTCAACACTCGCTCCTATGAGAGTTTTCACAAGCGCTCCAAGAAAAAAAGAAAAACAAGGCAAGTGGCACATAAGTTCATCAACACTCTGGTTGTCAAGACAATAGAATGAATTGCTGGTGACGTCAGCAGCACACAGCTTTAGTCTGAAGCCCCCCCTTGTTTCCATGGTGTAGTTGCTTTACAGAGGCAAGCACCAACTTCAGCAAAATGGACTAACGTGGCGAGTTGTGCAGAGAGGCTGAAATGTGATGTGTTTAACGATGACTTGCACGCATGTATTCTGCTCCCGTCACACACACTTTCGTGCTTCTCGCTTCACATGCAAACACACTTAACCTTTACCTTCTGCTCTGCCTACTCTACAATGCCTTCTTACCTATGGTGATGTTGAAGCCGTCAATGCTGAAGGTGGCACTCCGACCCTTCCTAAATCGATGCTTCTTGGAGTTAGCCTCCATCGCTTTGGCAACCTCCGGTCACCCTTTTAATCTGTTTTAATGCCTCTTGTCAGTTGCACTGGCTTGTTTCAGTTTCGTTTAGGTAACTCTCCTCCTGGAGAGAAAAAAAAGAAATCCTCCGACTCGCGCTGGAGGAGAACTGTCAAAGCCTCACCACTTCTCGTTAAAGACACCGAGCTGGAGAATTTCTCTAAAGTCCCTCTCCACCCCCTTGTCTTTGTTGTACATGTCTTTTCTCTCTCCGTTTCTCACACCTCAACAAGCTCATTTCGAGGAGCTTATGGCTCTTGATTTGTTTTTCTTCTCTCGATCTCCCTCCACCCCTCCCTCCACGCTTTCTCTCCTCGTCTCTCTTCCCCAAGAGGTACAGTAGTTGTGAGTGGTGGGTGGCGGTGGTAGTGGTGGTGGAGGTTGGGAGGAGAGGACATCTCTAGAGGTCTTTAAGTGAACGTGACTCCTCCTACTGTCAAGAATTTATAGCAAAAGCATTGGAAGCTCAGAGTTGGTATACGACACAGGCCTATTGTGGTCTATTCTAGTTTTCCTCACACACTCAAACGTACCAGAATTGACTCTAAAATCGTGTTGAGCCGCACACTCCAAGGAGAGGAAAAGGTGGAAAGAAAGATAGCGACAGAGCGATTATGTGTATTGAGTCAAAACTAGTCATTAAATCAATGCCACTGCTTTTCATTTTGCAGGAGTTACTGAGGCTCAGAGAGCTGAAGCCCATTAACCGGGTACATACTGTTCTTTTGAAAGAAAAAATCAAGCTCTACATTACCTAGTCGAATAGTTACATTTAGAGCGCACAAACTGCCTCCAATTTATTTATTTTTTCCTTTTTAAGTGCCTGCTTACTACTGGAAACGACACTAGAGCAAGGACACTGCTTTCTTCATCATTTTGAGTGTTATCGTGGGGAGAAAAAGGAAAAAAAAACTACCTCTCCTTTACCCAATACACATTTCCTATCCACCTATAACACACACACCTGCACACACCAGATCAACAAGGGATAAAAAGCTCCCCTTATTAGCACCATCTGACATTTAGCCATGGGATTTTTCCGTGTTTCATTTTCCCCCCTGATTATTGCCTGTGAGTGCTCTTTATGAAGGCTTCTGGCTTGTTCTCACACACTCTTTTAAATTCAATAGATATAATAAAATAATAGCGTGCACACTAGTAAGAAGACATAATGTCTTTTAATTGTCATTTCATATTTAATTTGTGTACAAATCACAAGTGATCACTTATTACTGCTCACTCCAAACCTCTTTTCCCCCTAGCTTTACACTTAATGAAGAAATGCTCATAATCTAAGCTAATATTGGCTTATGATGTACTCTTTGTGTTTGTTCTTTTCTTTTCCCTCTCTGTTCTTTCCTTGAGCCACTTTCTAATAACAGCCTCGACAAATTATCTAATTTACTTCAGGGGCATGTAATACAATCCAAGCAATGACAACAAAGACAGGGGATTTAGAAGCATTAACATGACCTCATTTCCTCATTTTCATAAACAGTTAATAAATCCTACATGATTTCTGTGTGGCAACACCGACTTCAAAAAAATCTGCACCCACAATTGCACACTGAAGAGTGATCAAACATTGAGTGTTTAGTCTCAAAGGGTGTGTGTTCACCGGTTATTAAATGACACCAGATCCGTCAAACAAGGACATAGTCAAATAAGGACAAACAATATGGTACTGTAGACAGTAATTAATACATGCTTTTCTAAGCGACGTAGCAGTTAAGGTGTCTGTGGAAAAGGAAATCGATCACAATCAGGAAATCTATCCAATTATACCATAGCCGGTTTGAATAACTCAGTGCAGTTCCAACGGACACATTTTGCACTTGTGAGATAATTACACTCCATCTCATTTTGTTTGCGAGCTACAGTAGGAGCTCTTTATCCTCTCCTTCTCCTGCCACCCTGCTCTCCACAGCCTCCAATTCATACTCTATGTAGCAATTTGTGAGGATCCTAATTTTGCAACACTTTCACTGTGCATCAAGTGCCCGACTGTTCTAGGGTAGCTTTTATGTTAATGAGGGCATGTGTGGGAATATAAAAAACTTTTTGTACTTCCCTTTTGTCGGCAGACTACCAGCTAACCATTTGTGTGAAAGGCTCAAACTGGTTACAATATGCTTTAATTTGCTTTTACTTTTAAAGATGAATAGCCAGTTGAGGCCACAGTTGTGTCAATATGATTAATGATATTATCATATTGCTTCACGGTCCTGGCTGCCGCCAATATTAAATTCATCCCTGAATAATGAGTCGAAAAAAATGTGTGCAATTAATTAAATAAGTAGAAAAGCTAGAAGCTAAAGGGCAATATTTTCTTTAAGAGTTTATTCCATGAATGTAGGTGTCTGTCAAAGTGTATAAATCATGGTCAAAGTTTGCTGCAGCATATTCAAAGCTTCCCGTTTAATGTATTTGGGGTTAGAGAGGTTAGAGAGGAGGTTACATAATACACTTAACTGAAGGAGTGTGCTTCTGCGTTCATGATGCTTTAGAAGGCTATATGGTGCTCCAGAGCTTTATGTATTATCCTATTAACTGTGGCAATGAAAGCTTTTTGCAAAAAAAAACAAAATCTGTTACAAGCCTCAATAGGTGCTAATGTAAGGATGGTGGATGCGTTTAGCAGTAAGATATCAGGTAGCCCATTAGCTCTCCTCAAGTGCCACCATGAGGCCAAAATCTTCACCTGAACACAATATATATCCCAATCTACTGGACAAAAAGGCCCCAAATGAATTGGAAACTCCACAAAGACCAAAGACTTTCCATTTTGGATACCGTGTGGGATTTTTGTCTGGCCTCACCTATGGATCAAACTGTCAACTTTGCACACAAGGCATTAAAGAGTTAGATTTCCAAGAAGTTTACTGTAGAAGTTTCATTGTCCCCAGATAACTAACCCCTAATGCATATGATGACCCTCTGACTTTTTTCACGTTCTACAGGCATTTTTTTAAATTTATTTTTAGGGTAGAAGCACTTAACATTTGAGCCTAATGAATAGCAAAGTGGTAATGGGGCTGTCAATCAATTAAAATATTTAATAGTGATTAATCGCATGATTGTCCATAGTTCATTGTGATTAATCTCAAATTAATCGCATATTTTTATCTGTTCAAAATGTACCTTAAAGGGAGGTTTATCAAGTATTTAATACTCTTATCAACATGGGAGTGGATAAATATGCTTTATGCAAATGTGCAATATCAGCTTGAACAAACAAAAGTCTTTCAAGATTTATTCACTACAACATAACAAGACTCGAATATCTCATATTTTGGCTTAAGCTTTCAGCAAAGTTACGGAAATATGGACAGCGCCACTCTGCCATTGCTGACCACAGTGTGGTCAAAGGGGGTACTGCATTAAGTATCATAAAATCTTGTAATCAAGATTCAAGCTCTCTGCTGCCATCTTGCGTCTTTAGTTATCAAGTACAGCCCAGATACACCCCCCTCTTTTACCGCCGCGACATAACCCTGGTAACACGGCGGCAATTCTGTTAAATGAAAGGCATCCCATCTGTATGTATATATATATTACTGGAAATCGATTAACAACACAAAACAATGACAAATATTGTGCAGAAACCCTCATAGGTACTGCATTTAGCATAAAAAATGTGCTCAAATCATAACATGGCAAACTGCAGCCCAACAGGCAACAACAGCTGTCAGTGTGTCAGTGTGCTGACTTGACTATGACTTGCCCCAAACTGCATGTGATTTTCATGAAGTGGTCTGTAAAGGGGAGACTCGTGGGTACCCATAGAATCCATTTTTATTCACATATCTTAAGGTCAGAGGTCAAGGGACCCCTTTGAAAATGGCCATGCCAGTTTTTCCTCGCCAAAATTTAGTGTAAGGTTGGAGCGTTATTTAGCCTCCTTCACGATAAGCTAGTATGACATGGTTGGTACCAATGGATTCCTTAGGTTAGGACACGGCTACAATCTAAAAATAGCAAGTTGCGTTAATGTGTTAACGAAATTAGTGCCGTTAAAAAGAAATTGTGTCAATGCATTATTATTGTGTTAACTTTGACAGCCCTAGTAAGTATAAAAAGTCCAGTGCAAGTCCAAGACTGGTGTTTGCCATGCTGGGTTGACACGCCGAGTCATGTATGGAAAAACCCTACAAGATACAGGAACTTGGCTTGTATCTTGAGGAGTTGTAGCATTTATTCATTGGTGACAGCGTAAACTGTACACGCTCTGCACTGCTACACTCACAGCTAGTTGACTTGACCGCAAACACTGACACTCGCTAACGTTAAGCACAAAACCTACGCACTGAGCTATTCCTTAAAGGAGTTCACTATTTGTAAAACACATTTTAGTTTAAAAAACATCTTAAAAATAGAATAGGGGAATCGGAGGGCGGGTGCTACGCTTCCGCGCCAATGGCGTTGTCAGCTGTAACCGCCGTATGAGAGCAGTGCAGAGCGGTGGATGTGAGATAGTCAGTGGGGCACACTCACATGCACGATCATGCACTAAAAGGCATGTGAGGCCGGCCCGGCTATGTCAACAAAGTACGGAGCTCTGATTACAACACAAACAGAGGGAGAGCGACCTCATTCTCTGCTCAGGTAGACATTATGCCTCTATATCTTTACATAACAAATAGTTGTTTGCTGCCAAAATAATGCTCTGGATATCATACAGAGAACCTTTAAGTTAAATATATTTATTTATTTATCTATTCATTAATTTTTTTTAAGGACAATGCACAATGACATCACTGTAAAAGTCCCAGTGTTCAATTTTCAACTGTTGTCCCTTGGCTTGATGTTAAATTGTCCATTAAAACAACAAATAAAACACACAACATGTAACATTTAATTTTCATTCAATTACATTTTTGTTATTAAATAGATTTAATTTGATTTATTATTTCAATTCTAATTATTTGTTTTCAATGTGTTGTTCAATATATTTCTCAGTTCAATAGATCTTTATACCACCACTCCCCATAACTGCATTGAGCCTTTTTAATAAGAAAGGTGTAACTCGGGGCTGCAGATACAGAATAACAACAGATACCAAGTGTGTGCCAAGAATTTTGGTTCACATCTGTCGAGCAAAGTACACAACATATAATCTGATGTAGCATGTTGGTTTTAATGGCAGAGCAGGACAAAGAGCAAAAGGATTATGTAGTACAACAGCTGCTCTGAGAGGTGTATTCTATACATCTGTTGAGTCCTTGTCAAGATCCATTTTATTTAAGGGTCAATAGGGCTACGTCACTGTCACTAGGCAACGGGAAGACCTTTCAGACATACAATATATTGCATACATCACACTGAGGATGACAAGGGGTTAATATGGAAAATAGCACTCATTACACTATCGTGGATTTAATGGTAGTAGTAGTAGTATATATACTGATGTTATTTTACTGGGTCATTTTCAGTGTCTGTTTTTCTCACCTACATCTGTGCAGACTGTGAACACTGGAACAATGCAAAAGAGACATTCAGTTTTGATGGGATGTTGGCAAAACTTACAATTTCTATGTGAATCTCTCGTAGCAATTTTTTTTTTCTTTTTACTGTTTTAGACGTTTTAAACTTCAGTTGTTTTTAACAAACCGATGCTACAGTGGATTGCTGGCACAAGAACACACCTGCTGCTCTTTCTGTTATGTCCATTGAAGGTGAACTACCACTCAACCTTTGATCTGGCCATCAAACACCAGGACAGGCCTTGACCAATAGATATGAATTAGTCGTGAAGATAAAGGGGAGGTGAGGGCCAATTTGGGGGATTAGAAATAGCCTCTTGCACCAAATTAAAGTGGCAGTAGGCAGTATATTTTTGGCATCATTGGGCAAAAATTCCATAATAACCTTTTCAGCATATTGTAATTCAAGTGCTCTGAGAGACTTCTGCACCTCCTCGCTCTGTTTTCAGACTTTAGAAAATGTAGCTCGTGACGGAAGATTTTTTGACTTTAATCCCAAACAGTCCTGTTTTTAATTGTAGTGAGTAAAGGTTCAAATTAGCATATTTAAATTATGTTGACTCTCAGATAAATATAATATATTATGAATGAAAATCACTACAATCACTTACCGGATTATAATCCTGCATTTTACTTATTTTCTGGATGCTGATAAACTCACATTTCACCGTCATTTTATTGTGTAATTCATTGAAACATGACATCAGTTTTGGAGCTTTTGGATTGTGTAATCTGTCCCAGTAGCACTTCACGATTCAAGACAACAACTATGCAATCAGAGAGAAAAACAAGCTCATTAGAGGTCTCCCCTAGACTGTGGAACGACATGCACTTTGTCAGTCCCCACACCACTGTCACCACAGTGACACAGACATGTAATTAAGACACACAGGGTGTCAGGGAGCTTGCGTTCTCCCCTGCTAAATACTCATTAGAGGCACCTTTAAGGGTAATGTTAGCCTGTGTTGAAAACCTGAGGGAAATGAGCTGACATAACAGAGAGCTACATGAACTGTCATCCGAATCCTGCTGCACAGAGACCCCAGACGAAAATGTGTGTGTATGTGTGGGGGGGAGTCTTGAACTATATAGTGCACACGTTTAGCTAATGATTTTTTGCACCAGCATGGTTCCGGATCAAAGAGGTAAAACCAGTTGGGTGAGTGTTGTGTCAGCAGGTCAAATAAATGTAAACCTTTTGATTAGAGAACCAGGCATCTTACTCGCCCCAGACATCCTCCTCCCAACACACCAAAGCAACTAATAAGTGTTATTTGGACAGAGTCAATTCTGCTCTTTTCATGAAAATGTCACACGACCCAGCACACTGTGCAAATTATTACACTAGTTACAGAAGCCACACAGCTCATACACCAGAGCTAAACACTCGCCACGGGTGTTGATTGTAAAAACACCTATTTCAGTAAATTGGGTGCTCGGTTGCGAATACATTTTTTTTTTCCATAATTAAAATGCATATAAAAAGGCCAGTGTAGTGCATGAACACACTAAAAGAGCATGCTCATGTTTTTGGTGAACTGTGAACAGAACGTATCCGTTTGCGACTAATGAGCATGAACGTGAGCCTCGTTAACTTTCGGGACAGTTAACGATGCCCACGCACCGTGTGGCCAGCATGGAAGAGCAATCAAAGAAGCAGAGACAGACATCAGCCACTGTCTATTCCGTCTCCGCCTCCAAAGTCTCAAAAGTCAACTTGACAAGCGAGCGAGTGTTGGTCGCGAGAGCGTAGGGAAGGTCGAGTTTACGCTTGTTACAGCCTCTTGCTTGGTTTTTATGAGCACAGGTTTTGTTTTTTATTTTCATATGCACAACAATTACAATGAAGCAGTCATTTGCTCGTGAGTCTCACGCTCCATTCAGCAATGCTCCTTAAAGGTGCTAAATACGGGATTGGGAGCATTTCTATTGCCTCTCAATGGCTCTCAACATGGCTGCCGGTAGCTCGCAGCTAACGGTGATAACAGTACTAACCAAGCCCCCAGGAAGAGCGCTGGCTGTTGATCCCAATTTCCGTAGTGACTAAACGGCGGCACTACAACTTCCGTGTCTGTCACATGATGCCATTGGGCCCAAAAATACTTTTTCCCATAGAATTACATTGGGAAAGAGACGTCTGTAACTCAGCGGATAATTTTTTTTTAGGTGAATTAACTGTCCAGTATAAACACTTGAATAGCCCTTACTTAAAGCATTAGGTCCTAAAAGTTGCAAAATGCACTAATAGCCGAATCCAGAGTTATTTCCCTTCCTCCATTCATGTGAATGAGAGCCTCATCTAACATTACTGCCAAGCAGGTGAAATATAGAGTGATGCTGTGGTTTTAGCTGACGTGTGTCGCCTCACTGTGGTGATCAATGCTCGTTCATGTCTATGTAGAGCGAGCACAATCTTACATTGAGTCCCTTTAAGGTTAGGAAAAGATTGTGAATATCACGAATGTCAAGACTGACTATGTGTAAAGTGCTACTGCATAAATATGTTCCTGATGCATGATTGATAGTTAATTCATAATGGATTCCTTAAGTTCATTCAATAAACAAATATGCAATGATTGAATAAATAATGTATTTATGTAAAGTTGAAATTTAAATGTGATGTAACAGGTACACAAAATGAACATTAGTCCATTGTTTGTGTTTCTCACGTTCTCAGTTGTGGTTTCCACTACGACTGAATTTGTTGAGGGACTGTATACAATCCAATGTGAGCAGAGGAGCGGATGCCTCTCACAGGGCTCTGCTATATGTATTCAAAATTATAATTATTGACGTCTAAAGTCAAAGCAGACAGTCAAAGAGACTTTCGAAGGATTTGCATGGACTCAAGAACCTCTTTTCATGACAAGCGGCTAACAAGGTATTTTGTTCTACATTTGTATTTTGTAGGGCTGCCGCTAATGATTATTTCAATTGTTGATCGATTAGTTTCGAGTTGTTTGGTCTATAAAATGTCAAAAAATGGTGAAAAATGTCAATCAGTGTTCATAAAGCCCAAGATAACATCTTCAAATGTCTTGTTTTGTCCAAAACTCTAAGATATTCAGTTTACTGTCATAGAGGAGTAAGGAAACCAGAAAATATTCACTTTTAAGAAGCTGGAATTTAAATGAAAAATGACTCAATCCAATTAATCAACTATTAAAATAGCTGGCAATTATTTTAATAGTTGGCAACTAATCACTTAATCGTTGCAGCTCTAATATGTTGTACTATGCTCATTTGTAGTTCTCACAGCGCGACTAAGCGGTGGATGTCAGTCGTGTCTCCTCTCTTCCTTCACCTGCATCCTTTCCTTGCTCTATGGGTCCTCCTCCTATAGGCAGAGACGAACGGATCAGATGTGAAGATGAAGGAATAGATGGAACACATCTTTGCCGTATGGGGCACACATGCTGGATCCAGTGTCATTTTAAATTGATATCAATAACTTATGACATGTGTCACAGCTGCATCATATGTCACTGTGTTTGTAGTGGATTATTCTGTATTGTTTTGTCGTCTCACAGCTCGCTTTTGGTTATTGGTTTTGATAAAGTAAAGTGCTTTTGTATTAACATGAAAGAAGAAACTATTTTCATTCATTTTCTTACCGTTTTGTGCCAAATTAAGCATTTTGTCCAATGTGCAATGCCCCACTGACTCCTACATACACACCAAACACTATTTATCAAGGATTTTATGAATAAAGATCACTCAAACTTTGATTGAATTTGCAACTGCATTTTACACACTGAAATGTTTAGTCAGCTCTAAAGCAGATTACAGCCATTGATCAACAGACTTTTGTTTAAAGCTTGTTGTATTATTAACGCATTAATCTTTCATTGATTTGTGTTGCCTCTATACTGTATAATGCTTTTACCGTCCAAAGAGATCAACTGTAGCATCCGATTACAAAACAGATTTCCAGGCAATAGGCCAGCTGATACCTTTTAATATATAAATGAAGCATGGATCATTAGATACATTAGTCTGTCATTCCAAAAACACTATTACATTAGCCACAATATGAACGCATTTATGAAGGGTGCTCACACATTTCCTTCAGTGCCTGATGCGAATTGTGATAAAGTGGGTGAGAAAAACACCATTTGTCCCCATTTTCAACATTGCAACATTTCATACTAATTAAACCATGCTTGTTTATTCTTTATTTAGCCATTATTCCATCACCTGTAACTTGCAGACACATTTTTTGAACACGTGTAGCATGGTGACACTGTAAATAAAACACCTTTTTTGGACAAAGTTTCCTGAGTCTGCCTCCTTACACCTTCCAAGCCACTTTGGTCAGGCTTCCTAACACGAATATATAAATGCTGCCTTCATTCGTGAAGATTTTCTGAAGATTAATAACAACAACACCACAACTTTACTCCACTGCTTGTCATACAAAATGTGCTATCTATTAAAACACCATTCAGTATGACTAATATACGCTATTAGAGCGACTCCAGCTCCTTGTACGCCACGGGAACCTGTCTGTATATGACCCAGTTCTTGTCCCAGTAATCTAATCAACAGCAGGGTAATTGCTGCTCTTCAACATCCCTATTATTATACAATCTCTCCAGTAGGTTATATTTACACCTGACTGTAAGACATTTCCCATACAGCTCCTTCTGCACTGGTAGTACTGTGGGTAGCTGAAACAGCCTTTAAAAGATGACCCATCCATCTTAATTGAATTGGGTGTGTGGTGTTAGATAAGAGCCATGGTCTAAAGTTGTTAGAGCTGATCTCTAAACTTCACAACGAAGCAGTAGTTGAGATCTCAACACCGGTGGGACTATCTAACACTGAGGGGACCCGACCAGATAAGCAGGTCGGGAGGTAGGCGTCTGTGTTTTGTTCCTCAGGAGGAAGCAGATGAGTATAGAGTCAGCTGAGAGTCAAGGAGGACACTCCTCAACACACATGAGCATCATTGGGGACCGGGGAGGAAACTCAACAGGAGTCTACACTGTCATATGGTCATGGAAACGCCACAGTACAGATGGTATTTTAGGAGTCAGCCAGGGAGAATAATTTTCCTCTGGGACAGATATGCAGGGAGTTGGAACTAGAGGTGGCAGCAGTGGAGACAGCTGGAGATAAACAGGATGAACTGAAGGAAACACTAACTAACACAGAAGTAAAACATGTAAAAACCAACATTAAATACGTTTAAGGAATATAAATGTTGCATTTTATAACAATAGTTAAAGGGTACACAGATACTGGTAGTGTACACAGATTGGCAACTGCTGGAAAAAAAACGTTGTACCACGTATCTTGCATAAACAAATTATCATTTCAATTTTACATTAATTCGTCTCGACTTGCCTTAAAAAAGTCCAAATGTGGTTAAGCATTGGTAATGCAATTAAATGATGTATGATTATCTTTACAAATATGTTAGTACCATAACCAGCACCTAAAAACCAGACAACTCATGCTGATTCAGTAAACCTTTGTACCATTTATTTCCAATAAACAAAACATAACACACCTCTGCAATACTGCAGTTTCATGTGTGAATTTGTTAAAGTTAATAGGACTGTAATTTGGTTTATTTCCGTCTGCCTCACACATCAGAGAGATGCTTTGGTAGTGGAGATATGTTGCATTGAGGCTGGTCATCAAAGAGCTCTGCACCCATTCAGTGAATACCTTTTTTTCCAGTAGCATATTCACAGTAATCCTCTGAAGTGACCAGTTGCTCTCATCTACAGATAGATCCGTGAACTGAACCACAGAGATGTGCAGTGTAAAGAAACACGACAGCTGTATTTGAGGCCAGGATGAGAGTAATAGAAAATGTTCTTAATACATTTGCTAAATTGACAGACTGGTGAACACGACCCCATTTGAAGGCAATATATGACCTTCAGTTTGTGATTATTTCAAACAAGTACAAAGACAAACATAAGTGAACTGCATGAGTACACTGCATGTCAGTGGTGTAAAGTAACTAAGTACTCAAGTACAGTAGTTAAGTACAGATACTTTACTTAAAGTATACTTGCAGTACAGAAGTATTCGCAACAAGATGTACTTCTATAAAGTAAAACCACCCATTAAGCAGCAACATGCTTCCCCGTCAGTTTAATGGTTTATAAGCTGATCTATAAAGCATTGGTAAATTATTTAATAACCATTAGTTATAACTTCTTTATTAAGGGTGCCTTATTAGAAAGCAGCAGTGTAAACTTGAATGTAACACTTACTGTTGCATATTCCTTGTTAAACAAAACAATTACATTTCTGCCAAAACTCAGTTTGATTCTATAAAGCAGCGATTTTGACAGGTCACAGTGGGAAGAGCACAGGTGTAATCAATAACACTAATAACAGCTGCATCCAGGGTTGGAAATTAGCACCAGCCACCAGCCAAATGCTGGTAGAATATGCAAGTGGCTGCTAGATTTGCTTCACTCACCTGCCAAAAACAACAATGGTAATCTATTGAGTGGCAGCCAGGTGGACAAAATGGTTCATTTCCAACACTGCCTGCATCCCACTAGCATCCTGAAGGTCCTGCTACTGTACATGCTGGTTCACTAGAATGCTTTACTGGGATCGTTAATGTTATTGGTTCCACCTGTGCTTTTTCTTGCACATGTCTGCTATTTGGACTTGTCATAGGTGTAGCCAATAACACTAATGATGGCTCTGTTCTATGAGGTGCTGTCCCAGTGAGAGTGAAAGTAAATCAGCATGCACAATACCTGGAGCCTGAAATCAAAGCAGCTTAATGGAACTCAGCCATCATTATTTATATTATTTACATCTGTGCTTTTCCTACTGTGACATGTCCAAATATTGGCTGTGAAAAAGGTCTATTGGTGGTGGAAGAAGTATTCAAAGCATTTACTTGTAAAAGTAGCAGCTATAAAAATACATTCTATTACAAGTAAAAGTGCTGCAATAAAAATTGTGGGCCTACTTTAATTAAAGTACATAGCAACAAAAATAAAAGTACTCATTATGTCAGTGTTAATTACTGAATCATCATAATTAATGTATTCGTTTGTACTTGTTATGCTGTAGTTTCGTCAGGTGGAGCTTTTAACTATACTGTTGTGTAGTTTAATGTAGAACAATACATCATCTTTTATAAACTGATCATGTGTTTTGTATGAAAACTTGATCTGAAATGGAGCGAAGTAGATAGAAAGATAGAAAGATAGATAGATAGATAGATAGATAGATAGATAGATAGATAGTAACTTTATTGATCCCGAGGGAAATTCAAGTTTCCAGCATCACAGTTCCATAGTGCAAAACATGTTAGTAAAAAGACAATAAAATAAAGTTAGTAGTGCAAAGTACAAACTACAAAAACATAAACCAGATATAAAAATACAAGGAGATGAGGAAAACTGTTAAAACTGAATATAGTGCAGGCTATTAGCTGTGATACAGGACTATTAAAAAAAGTGAATATAGTGCAGAAAAGAAAGAAAGAGAAGAGAGAACAAATGGGTATAGTGCATTATTATCTTCTTATGTATGCCAGGCACTGCGCAAAACCTGAACTTAAAGTGCAGCTCTGGGGTGTAAATGCTGTTAAAATGAAATGCCTGCTTTTTGTCTGTGTTTGCAGGTTGCAGGATGATATAGTGCAGAAGAGGCTGTTAAAAGTGAATATAGTGCAGGGTAACTCCAGTAGCTTAGTCTATGAAAGTGCACTGTGTGCATTATTATCTGTCCTGCAGACCGAGTAGAAGTATAAAGTAGCATGGAATAGAAATATTCAAGTACAAGTACCTCAAAAGTACATACTTGTGTTACTCTCCACCACGATTTATTATTATTATTATTATACACTATTTGATCGTTTTTTTAATATATTATTATTAGTAGTAGTAGTATTATTAGTATTATTATTGTTATTATTATTAAACACTATTTGATTGTTTTTATTATTATTATTATTATTATTATAAACTATTTGATTTGGGGGGTTTTGCCAGAAAAGCGCATTAAATCAACAGGTGTGTAACTTCTCCACTACCTGCTCAGCACCTGTTGAACTCACCGCTTTGTTGACCTTCAGGACTCTTCGTCCTGGCCGTGGTGTGTTTGTCTCCGTCGGAGTCCTCCTGTCTGCTCAGCACCTCGGACAGCGCCTGCCGGGAGCTCTGCCGTCCGGTCTGGCCGGAGCCGGAGCTGGGGACGTTGAACCGGGCGCTCTTCTTCCTGGCGGCCCGGTCCCGGTCCCGGTCCGACTCCGGAGCGGACTGGCTCCTCTCCGGGTCATGGTTCTCCGGCTCTGAGCCCACTTTCACCAAGGCGTTTCTGGTCCGTGTTAGAGCAGAAGTCACCGAGCCCATCACCATAGAAACGTTAACAAAAACCTACTACTCAAAACCTGTTGAAACTTGACTCCATTTTTGTTTGTTACTCGCCAAAATCCACCGAACAGACGCGTCTTCCTCCGGTTAGTGTCTCCTCCAACAGGCAGACACACAGACGCGTCACATGGAGAAAGAAAGTTGCTCTGTCGACTAACACACCAATCTCTCTCTCTCGGGGCAAACCGGCGAAAACAAGCGACATTAATTAACCTGGCACGTATCCGGATTATTTAAATGAGCAGACATCTAACTGAGCTCACTTAAAGAAGAACTATAACGTTGTTTTTGATCATCAAAAAATACCTGTAGACTTTCTATTTGTTAAAATCACGTTTTTAATGTATCTGGATGAATTGTCGCGAGATTTGGGGTCTGGGGTCAAATAGGTCAGCTAAATTAAAATGTGATTTTATGAAGCTTCTGGCTACTTCTCACAAAGCGTAGCCTGCTGTGAATGACCCACCACTGAAGGTAGTTCAATTGACATTAACCACCGACAGATGGCAGTCAAATACACTGAGTTTGATCGACAAAATCAAGGATATCACTATTTTGTACTGATTGTGACTAAAGCATCTCTTATTTTCCATATTGCCACAGTAGATCTCATTTGGCAGCATCAATGATCTTGATGTTATTTTTGAATATATATATATATATTATTAGTATACTGTATATTATGATACCCTATTATCACGATACTTAAGCTACAATACAATCTTATTGCGGTATTAAACATTTTGCGATATGCTGGGTTTTGCGATAAAATATATTGCTGTATTATATTGTGATTTATTACCTTTTTTTCAACTGCAAATTAGGCAGTTTGTCAACATCTGTTTCATCTAATAAGATTTTCACTCTGTTCATCTCATAGTTTTCATTCACATATTTTATATATATATATATATATATGTTATATATTTGAACAAGTGGCCTGTGACTGTGAAAGGATTATAATTTTGTAATGATAAATGTGATTTTGTTAAGTTTATAAGACTTAATTTTTATGTTTATACTTTCAGATCCTCTATTAAGTAAGTATATCAATGTAACAATGAAAAATAACTCAGTTATTAAATAATAAATGTGATTTTATGAAGCTTCTGGCTACTTCTCACAAGCTTGCTGTAAATGACCCACCACTGAAGGTAGTTCAATTGACATTAACCACTGACAGATGGAAGTCAAATCCACTGAACTGTATCGACAAACCTAGGATATCACTATTTTGTACTGATTCTGACTAAGTGGAATAAAAAATGATGTCACAATATTGTACTCAATATTGTTCAATATTCTATTATTATAACTGATATTTACTTAATATATTGTTGACAAACAATCTTACCTCAAGGTCAATTTAGTAGCCATTCTGGTGCTTTCAATCATGTCACATGAACATCATGATTCGATAGAGTTTGCCCAGATGTCAGGAATTGTGGATGGTTAAATTTCCTTTTTTTTCTGAACACTTACCCATCAATGTTTGCTTAAAAGTTCAGTTTCTTGAAAGCTCATTTGCTTCTCGAAACAGCTGTTGAATGTAATCTTTTTTACCCCATTTAAAACTAGTTGAACAATTTAATTACTTGTGGACGTTGTTACTTAAACTAATGCCCGTGTCCCCCTTTTATTCATAAGAGAAATTGTTTTAATACTTCTACTTCATTACCATAAAAATGTTACCAGCAAATACCAATACCAAATAACAGCAAAGGATCACACCTCATGCACAGTACTGAGTTACGGCCTTACTGGTTTATTGCTGCGTACAGGCAATTGTGACATCTTTAGCATACAGATTTCCTGGAGTGTGCATGCTGTATTGATCAAAAATACTACTTTGGTTACAAAGAAAGATTTTTGTAGACCTCAATAAGGATTTCTATGTTGTGCTGATTTCATTATTGTGTCTAAACAAAATGTGACAAAAAGAGAATACTTTCAGTAGAGGAGGAAGCAGAATACAGTCTGTGTCAACTAACAGGCTAACTGGATCATCACATATAAAGGCACTTTTCCGAGCTGTTTGCTTTTTGTGTTGTTTGTTTGCTTGCTTGTAGCCAGCCTCAGTGAAATGTGTTTCTTCGTATTGCTTTTCATTGATTGTTTGGCAGACAGAGACATTATTACTCCATGTCATCGTGGTTCTGGGTTGACTCGTTGATCACCTGAAGGAGGACGTAGAGGACAGAGAAAAGGTGAGCAGGGTTGTGCGTCTCAGCTCAAACGACTGTCAGAAAACTACTTCATTGATTGAAAAACACTTGAGGTGGATTCTACCTGACCGTCCCTGGTCTCAATTGTCTTGATGAGGACCTTTTTAGTTGTTGTAGCTTCATAATGAGGTTTGGAATCCATCATTGTTTCTAAAAAAAAAAAAAGGAAAGTTGTTTTATTATATGACAATATAATAACCAATATTGACATCAACATGCAGACTGTGATCCTACCTCTCATTTTTAGAGATGAGAAGTTTGGCATTGGGGTGGTGATTCTGAAAATAGAGAAAGTCGGCAAATCAATATATGTCTCTTTTGTTGTATGTCATCAATATTCACATGCACATCTGAGCTCTTCATCCGTCACCTGCTCTCCTCTCCTTCCAGCAGCTTCCTGTAGGTGGCAATCTCAATGTCCAGGGCCATCTTGACATTTAGGAGGTCCTGGTACTCGCGGAGGTGGCGGGCCATCTCGTCCTTCATGTTGTGAATGTCCTCCTCCAGGCGGCCGATGGTGTCTTGGTAACCGCCCGTCTCCAGGGAGAAGTTCTCCTCCACCTCTCTCATCTGGCGGTCCAAGGACTCATTCTGGGACGGCAGCCAAGCGGGGAACAAAATGACACTTTAGGCAGTGAAAATAACTTGTCTCAAATTGATTTTTTTTGCTTTTGTGACCTGTGAAAATAAACTCTCACTGGATAGTTATCTATTTGCTTTGTCATTATTCAAAAGGATGCAGCGTTTTCTAAACTTTGAGTCCCTTTTGTTTTGATTCCAGCTACGTATGTATCATCATCTTGTATACCACAGTGTAAGCCTATAGTTACATACTCACAGTTCCTTTAAGGGCATCCACCTCGCAGGTAAGTGACTGAACTTGGCGTCTGTAGTCGTTGGCCTCCTGCTTGGCCATTCTCAGAGCATCGTTATTCCTGGCTGCAGCCTCGGTGAGGTCAGCAAACTGGCAACCACAGTGGCAAACATAGAAAGAGGAGGCACGAAATGAGAAATCAACTGTTCAATAAATGATGAGTCAGAGGCTGAAGGAGAGCGACTAAGGCAGATAGCGTGAAGGATGTGAATTATGAAAGATGTGGCCACAAAAGGCTTGCAGACACTACACTGCAGCTGGGTAGCTGAAGCAGTTTTTAAGTTAAAAGGTCATAAATAAAAGAAAGTTTCTATTTTACTGCATTGCTTTTCAGTATTTTGGCTGATGATTTAATGCCTTTTAAAGAAAAAATAAAACCTAAATCCAGCTGTTTTTTTCTTCTTTTTTGTCCACATGGGGGCAGTGGAAACACACTGTGAACACAACAGTGACCATTATCGCTTTGTAGTTGATATGGTGAACTAGTTGCCTTTTTTTCTACCATCGTCATTAAACAACTTCTTCAAATTGAATTCTCAAATTCACTCATATAATACTAGACAGGTTGATCATCTTCACCTTCTTTTTTACAAAACGAAACATTGCCAGTGCCTCAGATTTCGTAGTGTACAAATATGGAATGACAAAATACACATTATCAAGAGCTCTGTATTCTTAGAAAATTTCAAAAGGAAATTGTCATTGCATTTAATTCATGATGTCTAATTATGTCTTGATGTGTGTATTTGTATGTGTGTATGTAGATATATATATATATATTGTATGTATATATGTGTGTGTATGTGTGTAAGTATACTGTATATGTGTATATCTATTATTTTCTCTTCTTTAGTTTTTGTTCTGTTGTTGTTTGTTTGTCATATATTTATTTGTTTTTATTGTATTGTTGTCTACTGATTTTTTTGTTGTGTTTTTCTAAATTTTGTTACCTTAGTTTTCTTATTTTTTTCCCTTTTTGTGATTGTTTCTCCTCTTATGTTGAGGGGAGGTCTGTTGTATAAGTCTGTGGCTTCTTGATTTCTCTTGTCACATTTATTTTTTTTTCCATTATCTGGAATCTATCTATCTATTTTATGCAGTTTTATGTGTGCAATTTAAAAGAAATCATGCGGCTGTTTTTGGCTGTTTCTGATCTCTACCAACTCCTGAGGGAAATATCTGTCTCCTCAGCTGCTAAAAATAACTTTGTCAGCCAGTTGGTGCTGGGCAGGTAGTATCGACTGCAGTCAAAAACAACGCAGACGAGGGCCATGAAACTGAACCAAAACGGTAAAGTTGGGAGCTAGAAAACTAAAACAAAGAGCTTAAAGACACCAAAATGCTCCATAGATCTAAAGGGATCTGCAGAGTCGGGTGGTTTCATCACTATAAGTAATAGTTTTCAAAAACAAGTATGTGATCAATTATGCAGGATTATATTCAAGCTCTAGTCCATTTATTCTGCTTCTTTTGAATTTCTTGAACCAACTTCATGAAAAATCTTTACCTTGGATTTGTACCACTCCTCAGATTCCTGGAGGTTTTTGGAGGCCAGGTTCTCGTACTGCAGACGGACGTCCCTCAGAGCAGCTGTCAGGTCGGGTTTAGCCATCTCCATGTCCACCTGCACATGCTGCTGCTGCTGGATCTGGCTCTGCATCTCCAGCATTTCCTATAATGGTATCAATAGAACTTGCATGTAAAAATACTTAAGTAAGACTATTTATTTGAATGTCCTTTTGTATACTTTTCCACGACTATCCTGGCTGTATTAACATTGCTCTGATGCATTGAACCCTACCGATCTGGTACTCTGGCCAGTGGCCAGATCAACAAATACCACAAATAATTTGGCCCAGTTTTCATTATGGTGCCTTTAGCTTATTAGGCAATGTTTCCGCAGTAGACTGGGTCAGCTTTAGCCACACAAAGAGAAGCTTACCTCATCATGCAGCTTCTTGAGGAAGTTTATTTCATCCTGGAGTGACTCAACCTTCCGTTCCAGGTCCAGTCTGGCGAGGGCAGCATTGTCCACATCCTGTGTAGTGACACTGACTCTTAATAAGGTGACTTGTGAAGGTTAACATGAACTACGCATTATGTGTCTGCTGACATAGGAAGAAAATGTTCTTTCACACGTGCTGTACAGGCGCAATCACACAACAGCCACGTACACAAAATGTCTCATTGTGCAGCGAGGCAAGGTCACAAACACATTTATCCAATAGAAACCAAGTGCAGGCACATGACAAGTGGTACTGCAGATGTTTTCTCCTGATTTCTCTTGTGTTGTAGACGCTGCAGCACCTTTTAGGCCTCGGTCCTTGAGTACATCACAGGCAGATTGGCAGTGGTGGAACTGCACTGAAGTACAGTTTTCAGGTACTTGAACTTTACTTGAGTATTTTTATTATACTGTATACTTTATACTTTTACTCAACTACATTTCAGAGGTAAATATTGTACTTTTTACTCCACTACATTTCTTTGACATTTGTATATAGTGTACTAACTCACTCACAGACAGAGGTGGAAGAAGTACTCACATCTTTTACTTCAGTAAATGTAACAATACCACAGTGTAGAAATACTCTGTTACAAGTAAAAGTCCTACATTCAAAATCTTACTTAAGTAAAAGTACAAAAATATTAGCATCAAAATGTTCCAAAAACAAAAGTACTCATTATGTAAAATAATATAATAATATTATTGTATTACAATTATTGATGCATTAATGTGCTCATCACTTCAATGTTGCGGTTGGTAACGATGGGGCTCGTTTTAATTATGTTGGGGATATTTTATTGATATTTTTTTTGCTATTTTACCAATTTTTTTTGGATAATTCACTAATGTTTTTTGGATATTTTACTAATATTTTAGGATATTTTATTTTTTCAACACTTTTATGTTGCAGCTCATTTTAATGACTTTATGTATTGCTGGGTAATTTAACTCTGGGATTGATAAAGTTTCATCTTAATCTAATATTACAACAATTTATTAGTTGATTGTATTTTGTATTATTAATCTGCAAAGTAACTACATAACTAAATTTATCAAATAAATGTAGTGGAGTAAAAAGTAAATATTTTCCTCTGAGATGTAGTAGAGTAAAAGTATAAAAGTAGTATAAAATGGAAATACTCATTTAAGGTACAAGTACCTCAAAATTGTAGTTAAGTATAGTAGTAGTTAATAGTTATTTCCCACCTCTACTCACAGATTAAGATTTACTTTTAAACTACCCGGTAGTGTATAAAGAAACTAATATTGGCTACATATTGCCTAGAGCTGCAATGACTAATCGATTAGTTGTCAACTATTAAATTAGTCACCAAATATTTTGATAATCAATTAATCGGTTTGAGTAATTTGTTAAGAAAAAAAAAATTCTGAAAAAAAATCTCTGATTCCAGCTTTTTAAATGTGAGTATTTTCTGGTTTCTTTGCTCCTCTATGACAGTAAACTGACAAAACTTTGAGTTGTGGACAAAACAAGACATTTGAGGACAGCATCTCTGGCTTTGGGAAACACTGATCAACATTTTCTGACATTTTATAGACCAAACAACTAATTGATTAATCAAAAAAATAATCAACAGATTAATCGACAATGAAAATAATCATTAGTTGCATCCTTAATATTGACAAATTACAATATTAAGTACTAATAACTAATAATACAATATCTTATTGATAATATAACACCCTGAAATGAGTGTTTCAGCATAATGAGTACTTTTATTTTTGGTACTTTAAGTATAGCATTTCTTACTTTTACTTAAATAATGAATGCAGGACTTTACCTTGTAGTAAAATATTTTTAGATTGAGGTAGTTCTACTTTTACTTACATAAAGGATCGGAATACTTCTCTGGGGTTTTGTCAAATGGTGCCCACTTACTGTGCAATAAAACAAACCACATGCCTGGCTATCCTTACTTCTGGGAAAAAAAACATTAAAAAAGGTTCAGTGAGATTATTTCAATCCCTATATAAATTAATTTGATTTAATAAAGGAGGCACTGTAGAGCACCCAGAGCCACAAAGCATTATTCAAGAACCCTTAATCCCATTTGTAGTTACTTAACAGCATTCTTAACCTGAAAGTCTCCACTGGCTCTTTTGGTAAACGTTTAGTCACTCCACTGGAAGCTCTGTTACTGAGTACTGACCAAGTTCTCTTATTAACACTATAATGTAAAACATTGTATTGTAATGAAAACATCCTACCATATTGTATTTAATTCTATTTCTCTTACATGTGGCACCACACGGCTATGCTTTGTCAGGGCGTTGGCAGGCTGGCAATTGAGGTATCAGCAAATGAAGGAGCTTTGCCCCGGCTCTAATGCCACAAACAAAGTGTGCTATTCAGCAGGGTTTCCCAAACCCGGCCCGGGGCTGGAAGAGTGACTGTCTGCCTGACTGAGCGAGAGCCGGCTGCAGGCCCTGCATTGTTGTCTCTGTGCCACCATGGCAGGCCACAGGGGACTTCCTTCCTGCCATTCTTATATACAAGGTCATGATGGTGCAATGTATTGATAACATCCTGCATGCCCTAAAGAAGCACCTAATCACTGGAGAATTTACTCTTATTCATGTCTGTAGCTATGCAAATTAACCTCATTTTTTTTGTTTGTGCCGTGACACTCTTTTTGCATGACTCATCATCACTTCATTAATCACCATGAACCCCAGTGTTAAGGAACAATCACTGGTTTCAGTGTGCCGATGCTCTGCCAGAATGAGACAGCCAGATCACATGGTGGCTGCTTCGTCTTCTCGCTCTGATAACCACATTGGGCCCGCCACACTGTTGTCATGTCCGGCAGCTCATTCAGCGTGACCAGTCAGACTTAAAAAGATCTCCTCTCATTGCAGGCCTGATTTAACTCAACAGCCACAACTTGGCCTTTTGTACCAGGACGGGGTCAGATCTGCTCTGCTCCGCAGCCTATTTGGGATCAAGGCGAGAATCTGCTGTTGTGCCATCAAAAAAGTGCATTCCTGTCTCTGCAGCTCATGAGCGATAATTAGATAGAGATCAAATGGACATTTTCACCTCACAAAGGTTAGAAAGACTGATGTGAGAGATAATTGAGGTTTATCTCGTCTCTTTGACATCATGTGTCGTCAATTTAAGGTTTTATTTAAGCAGGAATAGCCAGCTGCAACAGGCGGGGCATCTGCATCTTCATGCTGTTGAAAACTAAGGTCATTTCCTTTTATCTCTCTCTTTGCAAAATTGATCACGTAACATAACAGAGGAAGTGATTTTCTTGATGTCAACAGTGTGAAAACACTTTATTAAGGGCTGGGCGATACGGAGAAAATCAAACGTCACAATATTTTTGACCAAAATACCTCTATATCGATATTGCGATGATATTGTAGGGTTGACCATTGGTGCTGTAAGAGACATATCTTAAGAAGCATGGACATATATAAGAATATAAGAAGAATATACTTTGAAGAATGTAAAATGTTACACATATTTAACTAGGTCAAAAACTATGGCGCTCCTTAAGACATATTTCGGTTATCTGAATCATCAAAATGCGACTCTGACGTCTACAGGAGAGCTACTTATACGAATTAATAACATAGTAAATATGCAGTTCCTTAATGCAAAATAATGACATTTTACATTCTTCAAAGGATATTCTTATATTTTTCCATACTTCTTAAGATATGGGTCTTACAGGTTGCGTTAACATACCATTTACACAATGAGATTTTTGATAAATAATCATCAATAATGTGAAAGTAAAGTAGCCTAAAAGTAAAGAAAAAGTTCAATAATATTCCATCACTTACACTTACCATAACGCAGCATTTAAAATCAGGAGAATACAACACTTATGCTATATTACAATATATAAAATCTAAGACGATATCTAGCCTCATATCACGATATCAATATAGTATTGATATATTGCCCAGCCCTATAGCTTTATTTCATGCCATGAACCATACTGTACCTGTCTGAAGCTCTGCATGGTGCTCTCAGCCTCCTCCCGCTGAGACATCTCATCCTGCAACCTGCAAACACAGACAAAAAGCAGGCATTTTCATTTTAACAGCATTTACACCCCAGAGCTGCACTTTAAGTTCAGGTTTTGCACAGTGCCTGGCATACATAAGAAGATAATAATGCACTATACCCACTTTTAACAGTCTCTTCTGCACTATATTCACTATTTTAATAGTCCTGTATCACAGCTGTTACCCTGCACTATATTCAGTTTTAACAGTTTTCTTCTTCATCTCTTTGTATTCTTATATCTGGTATAGTTTTTTACTACTTTCTACTTTTTTTTCAGTATAAGTAGTTAAAAGCTCCACCTGAAGAAACTACAGCATAAAAGTGTGTATAATAATAGTAATAAATCGTGGTGGAGAGTAACACAAGTATGCACTTTTGAGGTACTTGTACTTGAATACAGTGGCAGTTGGTGGACATTTTTCTAGGGTTAGGGCTGTGCCACATCCAATCAATTTCAGCAAATATCCCGGTATGATTTGATGCAAAAAAAGTGAAGGTACAAGTTTTAACAGTTTTCTTCATCTCCTTGTATTTTCATAATCTGATATATTTTTTTGTACTTTGTACTTTGCACTACTAACTTTTTTACTGCCTTTTTACTAACATGTTTTGCACTGTGATGCTGGAAACTTGAATTTCCCTCGGGATCAATAGAGTTACTATCTATCTATCTAAATAAATAAACCAGCCTGTATTGAAGTCTGTATAACAACTTTATGAGTAATTAATAAGGGGATATGCACACTGATGATAATAACGGATCTGCTTTATAGGTGTCAATATAACAACATCTGGATGGAGTTTCTTTAACATCACTCAGTGCCGTGCCACGCATCTATCTATCTATCTATCTATCTATCTATCTATCTATCTATCTAAATAAACCAGTCTGTATTGAAGTCTGTATAACAACTTTATGAGTCATTAATAAGGGGGATATGCACTCTGATAATAACGGATCTGCTTTATAGGTCTCAATAGAACAACATCTGGATGGAGTTTCTATAGGTCTCAATAGAACAACATCTGGATGGAGTTTTCTTTATCATCACTCAGTGCCTCTCCTCCATACTTCTCTCTCAGCCTCTCGATGTCGTCGGACAGGTTGTCCCGGTACACCTCGACCCGGGCCTTCTCGTTGGTGAGCTGGTCCACCTGGCGCCGCAGCTCCCTCATCTCGTCCTCGTACAGGTCTCCGACCCTGGACGTGCCTTTTCCCCTCAGCTGCTCCAGCTCCGCCAGCAGGATCTTGTTCTGCTGCTCCAGGAAGCGCACCTTGTCGATGTAGTTGGCGAAGCGGTCGTTCAAGGACTGCATCTGCGCCTTCTCGCTGGTGCGGTTCGTGATGAACTCGCTGTTGACGGCGTCGGCCAGGGAGAAGTCCAGGTTATCGGAGGACAGCCGGGGCATGGCGGCGCTGCTCCGGAGCCGCTGCTGGGTCGACTTCACCGCGTAGATGCTCGGTGGAGCGGAGGAGAGCCCGTAGGACACCCGGGAGGTGGTGCGCACCGGGCTGGAGTACTGGCGGCTGCTGGAGTAGCTGGTCCGAGACGTTAGTCTGTCTCCGCCGAACATCTTGTTGTAAGAAGACTGTGTAGTTCTGTAAGACATCTTGGCTGGTGTATATATCTCTTTTCACACAATAGCTCGGTGATGGTGGTGGTGGTGGTGCTCTGGACCAGACTGCATCAGAGGAGTGCGCCTGGGAAGGCGTTTCCTAAACTTATTTATAGTCTCCTCCTCATGCAAATACTCTCAACGTGTGACTTGAGTGACACCTTCATGGTCCAATCAGAGAAGGGAAGGTTTTGTCTGTAAGGTCCATAACAGAACAAACTAGGCCAAAACTGTTATGGCAGCACAATAAAGTAAAGATATGTGTGAGGTCTGGTATGTCCTGTCCCATCCAAGATGAGACAAAAACCTTAAAGGGTCTGTTTGTAAGATTCAGAAATGCTTGTTAACAGCGACATCTGTGGCCGTTAAGTCAACGAAAGTCAGCATCGGGCTCGCACTTGTGCTCGCTCTAAATAGACATGAACAAGAATCGAAAACAGCTGAGGCGACACACGTCAGCTAAAACCACAATATCACTCTATATTTCAGCTGCTTGGCAGTAATGTTAGCTGACCAGACGAAGGTCTCTCCATGAATCAATGTTGATCCTAGTGTCGGTTTTTCTGCTTCAGCTTCCGGGGCTGAAGCAGGAAAAGCGGGTCAGTGCCATGGCTGAAGCAGGAAGAGAAACGTTACTGTCTCCCGACTGCGCTCGCAGGGAGACACCGGAGTTTTGGTCGGAGACGATAACGTTTGTCTCTGAGGAGCCCCGTCACTTCACAAGACACGGGAAACCTCTGTTGGTCTGGAGGAGCTGCAGCATTTATTTCTGCACAAACATCCACTGTACATTTACAAGATATTCTCAGAGCTAAACTAACTCTTCTGCAGTGTGGAGTGAGCGCGCATTCACGTCTAGAGGTGGAGCGAGACAGTGAGAACGATTTATACCTGTAAAAAGTTACAAACAGTCCCTTTAAAGGTCACTGTGCACCAGCTGAAATCACATTTTGGGTTATTACATTGGTTTCAACAACAACATGTGGGTGTCAGGAGATAGCAGATTGGGCTAGTGATAGTTCTTTTTTGAGTATTTCTTTTTGATGTTTGTCCACAAATAATAGAAAACCCTGAACAAGTAGGCTTTGGGTCTGATCTCCAAGAACTGTTTAAGTTCAACTTATCGGGACACAGAAACACTGACATTTAAAGCTGCAGTGGGTAGAAATGGAGCAAATGGGATTTTAAAAAAGTATTTTTTTACAAAACGGTCACTATACCCTGACAGTAGTGCATGAGACAGGTAATTTGAAAAAAAAATCATCTGTCTTGGTGTCCTCCAGTGTCCTCCGGTGCTCCTAACGGCATCTGTAAAATTTCACAGACCGGAGGAAAACAACCAATCAGAGCCGAGTTGGAGCCTGCAGTCTCTGAGTAGCTGTCAATCACTCACAAACTCCGATCAAACAGTCAAACTAGGCAGCGCTGATCAAATATGAATCAATATTCTGTTACTGTAATGCCTATTTCTCACCTCAAATGTTTTCAGAATCATCTTGTAGTGTACTGTTTAGCTGTAAAATGAGAAAGTTTATGACCTGGCAGCTATGTTGAGATCAGTTGAGGAAATACCAAGCACCGCCCACCAGCCGGAGCACAGCCAATAGGAACGCTCTCTCTCTGAAATGACCTGTGATTGGCCAAAGTTTCCCGTCACGGGCTAGATTTTTTAAAGCCTGAAAATAGAGCCATGAGGAGGTGCAGAAGTCTAGTTTTCTCTCCGAACACTTGAATTACAATATGCTGAAAGGTTATTATGATTCTTTTGTGCAACGATGCCAAAAGTATACTGCCTACTGAGGCTTTAAATGTGTTGTTCTGGGAGAGAAGAAGGAATTTCCCGCAACTTTGTCCGTGTCAGGGAAATGTCATCCTCACAATCCACGTTACTGACATAATGCAGTGCTGAGAATTGCTTCCTGATATCTGATTTATCCATTTAATCAATTTCTTTGTCCTCTTGCCTCTCGCTCCAGATAAACACAAACACACACACACACACACACACACACACACACTCCACAATGCATTCTCACACTGCATGGCTTTGTCCAATCTGTTTTATCAAGCGTTGTGTCATAAGACTCTTCAATAAATTGCCAACCACCCATGCCAGTACATATTAGAGCATATTATGTATGCATTTTATCTTGCTGTGTTATGCCAAAGTCACAATTGGTAATCAGAGGACATCATGCAAGAGACGGAATATGCAAACACGTCAAGTCTTTGATGATCACACACACACGGAGAGGAAAAAGAGAGAAAGACAGAGAGGTTGGGGTGGACAAATCAAAGTCATTCAATAGCAGCATGTTTGCTGCAGCCTTGGAGCTTATGTTTGTTATTAATCACCCTTTCCTCACATTGACCTGCAGCAAATAATGTTCAGATATGTCAGAGGAGACTCTTTTTCTCCCTGTCTGTGTGTCTGTCTTTTCTGTGTCTCTTTCTTTCTCTGCATACAGAGCTGTCAGTGCTGCAGTGCTGCTGACTAGCTGAGATCCAGTGATGGTGAAGGGAGACGCAGGGCAGCAGAGCTGAGCCAGTGACACTCTACACCACTGCACTGGTGCTACTGGGTGTACACTGTGCTCTTCACAAAACACCAAAGGAGAGGTTTAGTCGTGTGTTTGTCGACTAGATAGCAGCCGGAAAGCACACATGTTTCTTTCACAGAGATTTTCACATTTGTGCCACGAGGGTTCAGGTGGCTGCAGTGGTTTGAAATTGGCATATTGCCCCCGAGATACAGTGTGACTGTGCAGGGAAAACCCCAGCTACTCAGTGAGCTGCTCCGATCTTTGTGTAGGGAACAAAAAAATGCATTTTTAAACATGAAACTGCAGTCTGGCTTTGTCTGAGCAAATGGAGGACAAGTTAAGGGTTTTAGTTTGTCCTTGTCGTCCTCGTCCTTACTAAACAATTTAATTTACTTACAGCATTTTCAAGATCAACTAAAGGTTATATTTTTGTAACCCAAATATCTGCATTTAGTTTTTTTCTCTGGTTGTATGCAGTGGTGGAAGATCACTTACTTATATAAAAGTAGCAATACCACACAACAAATACTCAGATGAAAGTCCTGCATTCGACTTTAATTACAAGTACTGGCAATAAACTCTACATTATGTATTCAAATTAAAGTATTCATTATGCAGATTGGCTTCTGTAAGTGTTACATTATCATAATCAGTACTTCAATGCTGTATTTGGTACAGATGGAGATCATTTCAACTGCTTTACATGTTTTTGGGTATAATCTACATTATTAGATCATATTTTATGATGATTTTATTTGTGTGTTAAATCTCAATCTGAAAAGTGTCTAGTAACTATAGCTGTGAATAAATGCATAGGGGAGGAAGTGCAATATTTACCTCTAAAATGGAAAAGATGTAAATGGAAATACTCAAAGTACAAGTATCTCAAATTTGTACTTAAGTAAATGTATTTTGCACCACTGCTTGTATGCACAGCATTACATCAGTTTTGGAAAGTACCAGCCAGAAGAGGAGAGCACTAGAGCTCTTTTTCTTCACTCGATCACATTAAGAAATCCAATAAAATGTTGTATAATAATGCCAATAAGTGTGGAAAGCCACTTAGAACAGGCTTATTTTGAATACAAATCTGTTGTGAAACAGTTGAGTACAACAACAATGATCTAGTAAAGATTGTGGTCACTAGATATGATATTAAATGAGATTGTGGTGCACATGCAAGTACTAATAAAGTGACAATTCAAAGTAGTTTTTCCTCTTTTTTTCAATTCTTCTTTGAATTGATTGATTTTCTATATAGTTCTTTGTCTAAATTATGAAAGAGTATTAGGGCCAGGCACAAAGGGGAAAAATGAAGGGAGGACGATTTTTTTTATATTTCTTTTTTTTCATTTTGATAATAATGTTGAAATGTTGAATTTCAGTATATGCAGTAACACTAGTTTGATTTATTCAAAATTTCCAATGTTTATTCTAAACATTTCGTTTAATAAGATACAAAAAAATCCTTCTCTGATTTGTTTTTTCTTATGCCTAGTGCTAATACTGAAAGTTTGACCTTATTCACAACATTTCCATTTCATTTTTAAAAAAAGAAAAAAGTATTTCTCCTATTTTTTTTCCCCTTATGGCTGGCTCTGATATTAAACCCAATGTAAGTTGATATATTTGTATCTTATCATGCATTGCACGGTGTGTCTTAGCATTTCACTCAATTTCTGTGGTGGAAGAAGTATTGAGATCTTTTAATTTAAGGGGAACTCTGACGATTTTACACACAACTACACAGTTTGTTTACTGCCTATGCAAATGCATCAATGCCAGTGGTGCTAGAGGGGCCCCACACAGGGGCCCCAGTATGAGTAACCAGTAAAAACCCTTTTTCCAAACAGGCAATGGAAATTCACATGGTCAACACACACTTTTAGAGGCAGGGGGGGCTGTACAAATTCCTGCTCCCAGGCCCATTATGAGGCAACCCTGCCAGTGTTGGCCCCAGAGACAGACAGAGGAGACCGGGATTGTCACAAACAGAGCAGGGATTGTGTATTGCTGATCTGTCACCTAACTGCAGCGACAGAATGCAGACAGTGGGCCGTAATTATTGTTGGTAGCCCGGTGTTTGCCAGTGCCATAGTTTAGGCCAAATAGCTCCCATTCTTGGCAATGTTTGGAATTTATGGTCTTGTCCTTTTATTTTTGTTGCTGAGGTTCCTGTTTTCTCTCCAAAGCAACAACACTGCAGGGGGGGAGATCATTAAAATGAATGTACAACAGGATGAGAAGAAGAATCAAATAAGACTGAACATAAGTCAGAGGCAGTCAGCCTGTAATGGGACAGGGCAACAGATAAGTTAAATCTTGTTTCTCGGTGTCATCGCTTCAAAACCGCAGGCACTGGGCAGCAAAAAGGCATCCTTTGTTTCATCTCCCATGATGGTGAATCACCGACCCGCACGCCCAGTAGCCATAGCAATCGCTCGCAACATTATTACCAGTGCTGAAACCCAGACATTCAGGGGCTGACCTGCTCATGGAGATTAACTCCTACTGGAGTTATTTTAATTATAAAGTTGGAGAAATGAGTGTTTGTAGAGTGCAGTTTGTTACAGCGTGCAGTTTTCTACAGCGTGTCCTTATCTTACGTTAAGTTACTTTTTAGTTTTGCTTAGGGAGTTTTTTGGTCTGATAAGTTGATTGGCTTCTTTTTGGGTCATGACATGGCAGATTTAGTGGAGGGTGTGCTGCAGCACAATGTGTCTGTTGCGCCTCAGTGAATGCGTGGAGATCAGACTGAAGTAAATCTAAAAGTGAGAAGGAACGGCTGTATATCCCGGCCAGAGGCCCCCACTGAGCTTTTGTCAAGTCTGTGTGTGAGGGTCAGGTTATTATCAGTGGTGGAATGGAGCTATGTTCATTTACTCAAGCATTTACTGAAGGATAACTTTGAGATACTTCAGTATTGCTATTTTCTGCTACCTTACTTTTACTTCTTTATTGTACTTTTTACTACGCTAGGTTTATCTGACAGCTGGAGTTATTAGGTACATTTCACAAGTTGTTAGCAGCTCCACCAAAGAGACATGGGCCCTCTTAATTTCTCAGATAGCTTTATTTAAATAACTGTTCAAGGCCTAAAGAGGTAAAACTCTCAAATGTTTCACAATAAAGCAACGGCTCAAACCAAAGTCCAAAAAATTAATACGAATTTGTGTATCAAAACTTTGTTTTTTCTTATTTTCTAGCTCATTAATCATCTCACAAGATTCATCTTGTGACCCTTTGAAGGGGCCCGACCCTTAGATTGGGAACCACGGGATTAAACTATAAAGTCATATAAATCAGTCAAAACTGGGTCCACCTCGACCAGCTACAAGAGCATGTACATTGATGCTTCAGTAATAATCTAATAATGTCATATAAAATAATATTTCAGACCTGCAAAACAAGTCATTTTACTTTTGATACTTTTGCTGCTAATACTTTTGTACTACGAATGATTTTGAATACAGGGCCTTTACTTGTAATTGAGTACTTTTATACTGATGTATTATGGTTACCATGAGGAATGTTCTTTTCTCCATCTGGCACGAGTAGTTTAGTAGTTTAGTGAAACTTAAGCACCAGCTTTTCTGTCAGTGATCAACAACATGAGCCGAGTGAGGACGGGCGTTCATTTCGGGGGATGGAGCTTTTACGCTGGATACCTTTCGACCATAGTAACAACAGAGGAATTAAACTGTGGGGGCTGTTTTCCAAATCGCCATGGCGACTGACAAAACCTTTGGAAAGAATCCAGGAATGGCCACTTTGTAAAGACCTCGCTCCCACTCTCTTTGTCTCGCTCCGTCTTTGTTTCTCTCTCTGCATGTGTGTGTGTTTGGGTCAGGGACCAGGAGGGGAAACAGGGAATGACTAACTTCCCAGCATTTGCCTCTGTCAATAACATAACATCACCATGTAGAATTTGGCAAATATACAGCATCAAAATGTTATTATCACAAGCTAAGAAAATACTTATTTCAAGGATAATGTCCTCTGGTCACACATACTGTATTTCAAGCCAGTAAGTGTCACTTACGCCTGACTGCATCGAGGGGCATCACCCAGACGGACTGACAGCTGCAGATGACACCCACCCTCTCCTCTGAGCACTCACCTGCCCCAAGATGAGAGGAGAAGAGTGAGACAAAACCCTTCAAGTGTGAAGGGAGAAGAAATAAATACACTTATGATATCTATTCATATACCTCACCGTGACAGATTTGTTTCCAAAGTCAGAACAATATTGAAGTAAATCATTGTTTTTGACATGATTAAAGAGATCTGAGAGAAACCCCTATGATTCGGAGTTGGGACTTCGGCTCTCTGCTGTACTTTAGCTCCATGAATAAAGAGAATATTATAAGCCTTGGGCTCATTCAGGATTCACATGCTTCTCTTAGCTAAGAATCTCATGAAAGTCAAATGTCACCACGGGCCAGATATGCTTCCAGGCAATCATCATAAATGGGATTATTTTGTGTGTATCTCACCCCCAAATATAGTTTCTAGGACACAGGATATTACTGTTTTGATTTTTGTGTGTGTGTGTGTGTGAAATGAAAAAATGCTTTTAAGAAAATACAAAAAATGTATTATACTTTAAAAAATGAGTAGCTATAAACTACTACTTAGAAATAGGGCTTCGTCCGAAATCGCAGACTTTGCAATACATACTCACTATCGTTCAACTTATTTCTGACAGTAGTATGACTGTTGGTCATGGATGTACTGCTTTTGGTGGTGTGCACTGAGCAGTAATTTACGTTGTCACTTCCTGAGAGACCTCCTTGCCGGTTAGAGAGGTGTAACCACGGTAACCTATGCCAACCTCATGTGACCAAAACGACGGTTTGTGAGAATCATATTTAGTCTGAATTGATTTAATTTATATATAACGTCTAACAAAGTGAAATCTTATGCCCACAGTTAAATTGAAGCGTTATTGATGTTGCAGAGCTGTCCATCAATGTCTGTTATGAACGTTGTTCTCACTACGGCATTGTATTGTGGGATCCAGCATACTATTAGTTTCAAACTGATATACTAAAATATCTCACATATTGTTTTAGCTTACTAAATAACATGTAAGTATGGAATTTCTGACACAATGAAGCCCCATGTATTAGCATACATCCGGGGGATAACCCTTATTTTCTCTAAAAGATAATTAGGTAAGCTAACTGGCAATGATGGAAAAACTTAGAAGTTCATTTAAAGGTCCCATATTATAAAAAGTGAGATTTTCATGTCTTTTACATTATAAAGCAGGTTTAAGTGCTATATAAATACTGTTAAACTATCAAAACGCTCAATATACGGAGAAATACACACAGCCTGTATTCAGAAATTCTGCGTTTGAAACAAGCCGTTAGGATTTCTGTCCATTTGTGATGTCACAAACATACAATATTTAGATCATTACAGTTTTAAACGTAAACATTCTAAATGTATCCCAGTTTATTTCCTGTTGCAGTGTATGTGAATGACATCAGCTGACAGGAAGTAAACATGGACCCAAGCTGTTGCCTAGCAACGCAATTCCATTGAAATGCACTAAAACGGAGCGTTTCAGACAGAGGGTGAATCCAGGTATATTCAGGCAGACAGTATGAGAAAAATAAAGGTTTTTTTTAACATTACAGCATGTAAAGATGTTCTAGTAGAAACACAAAATACAAGTATGAACCTGAAAATGAGCATGATATGGGACCTTTAAAAACACTTATCGCCGTTTTAATGGTATTTCCAGAATCCTCAAAGACTTGTATAACCCCCTGGATGAAAAGATATCCTATCAGCTGAATTATAAAAAAGATTTTTTCAAAGTTGTGACTCTGTTTACTATCCAGGTAGCCGGTGGGCCGCCATCTTTGTTTTGATGTGGGATCAGAGGTGCAACTCTGGAAACAGGTTAAAAAAAAAAAAAAGTATCATTCAGCAGACGGAATATTTTTTTCATCCAGGTAGTAAGATGAATCTTTTAATATTATGGAAATACCTTCAGAACAAAGGTAAGTGTTTTTAAACGACCTTCTGGGTTTTTCAAACATTCCAGAATCACTATCTTTTAGAGAAACTGATGGTTACCTCTGTGACCCGGATGTATATAACCAGGGCTAGTTCTGCAGCTGCTCAATGCTCCACCACATACAGTAAAGAAGTAAACTCAGAAGATCTTCTTAAAGGTACTGTAAGACGCATACTGTAATGTCAATACTGTAAATCCGATCCTCACATTTTGGTAAGCACTGTATAGTAGACCTACTTACTGTAAAGGTGTACTTCATTGATTTAACACTTGAGTCATGTAGTAGGCCTACGTCTCAGCCTGTGGAAAACTGTTGTGTAATGTCCTCACGCTCTGGAAGGAGCTTTAAAAGGTCTGAAAGGATAAACCTGATGATGTCTTCTAACAGAAAGCATGTGACTTTGGGAGTTGAGTTAGAGAGAAGCTGTTTTTCTAACTGTTTCAGTGTGGCAACTATAAACACAATTAGAAAATGAAACATGGTTTATTGAATATTGAGTCAAAATTCTTACAGCCAAAAACAACATTTTGTCAGAAGCTGCCTTATAATGAATTTAGTCTAACTAATATATTGACATACAGACAGTGGTCCCTTTGTTTAAACCCTGAGAGTAATCACTGAACATGCATTGCACATTCTGGAAGAACCCAAAGCAATAAAATGAAATATAACAAGCAATAAAATCTGCTTTCCTTGGCAGATACAGTCATTTCTCTGATGTATTGCATTATATTCAATAAGAAACTGTTGACTTGTGCACATGTAATAATAGATCATACAGGGATGTACAGTCAGGAGCAGTGAACCAGTAGAAGAAGTAAAAAAAACCTGTTCTTATTTGCCGGAATTGTTATTTTCTACTTTAACTCTGTGATGGATGTAACACATGTCTGTAGGTCCGGTGGGATTGCAGGAAATATATTTGTTCACAATTATTTGATGAAACACAACAAATGTTTAGCTGCATTACAAACAAATTAACCATACAGGAGCAGCACATGTGAATATTTCTGTGAAATAAAGGTCTGTTTTTATAGTATGGGACAGTATGGGCTACATCTCACATGCAGTGCATCAAGGGAGTCCTGTGCTTGCAGTACACCCCTTCCTCCACTAGATGTCCTTCTTGCCCCGGTCACAGCTGACGACTCCCCCTCAGGATGCACTTTCCTGTCTGCTACTTTAAACTCAACTGATGCAAATGAAGACAGACTGCCGTTTTTATTCGCCCAGGTTTTGGACGTATCGACCGTAGGCGACACCCTGAAGCCTCTCCCTTTGACACCACCGCTTGCATCTCTTTTCCCACTTTTGACACTGGAGTCGTCCAAGAAGGGGTCGGAATCGCTATCGTGTGGCATATTGTAGTAGGTGCACTTGGGAGTTTGAGGCTTCGCCATCTCCTCGAGCTCTGATGAGGAGATGGCTGCGAGAGGGCTGCGCCGGGTTTTGGTATGAGACGGGGAATCCTCGCTGCTGTTGTCCTGACCCGTATCTAGAGATGTGCTATCTAATTGGTCATACATTCCCAGGGAGACCGGAGGAGATTTTCTGATGAGGTGATTCTCCTTGAGCAGCCATCTACCTTGGTCAATCAACACCCCATCTGCTGAGTCTTTTTCTGGGGTGAAAGAAGTGCACCGTGGGGCCTCTGCTGCGGCTGGTTCGGCGTCTGCCTTTTGTGAGCTTGCACCACTGAAATAAGAAAGTTCCTCCTTTGAGGCTTTAGTGCCCGAGTCGCAGGAAGAAAAACTCCCTCCACTTTTTAATCTGGAATCTTGCAAGGCTTCTGTATTACTTGCAATGGACAGTTCGGATTTAGCTCGCTCCACATGTGTTCTCCTATTAGGGATATCAGTCTCTTCTTCACTCTCTGTGATGATATCTACAGACTCCTGAGTTTTATATCCACCGCTCTCCGACGTTTCTGGCCTGTAATCGGACAAATCGGAGGTGCACGGGCTCGGGAGACGCTTCAAGCCGTATGACGAATTGTCCTTTCTGCTTTTTGGAATTTGTTTAGTTTGCGTTACTCGAGCGGTATCTGGCTCTATTCTGATGTTCCCCTGAGTGTCGTACGTGAATATAAGCGAAGAGGACCGCAGGGCCGAGTTAACAAAGTCAAGTAACTCCTGTGATATTTCCACTGGATGTCGTAGACCGCTGCTTCCTTCCTCGTCCGTTTCAACTTCATTAACGGTGTCTGTCCCGTTACCTTTATCATCCTCACACTGACACTCAGAGGAATGTTTGGTTGATGATTCGCTGTTGTGTTCCGCTACCTTTGCGTCTACATTTTCTTCATCATGGCTGCTCTGCTGCTGCAAGTACGAGGCCTCCTCTAGTAGGTTTTTACTGTCTGCGTCCTCAGTAGGACTTTCTCCATCTACCTCATCCTTTGATTCCTGCTCCTCCACCTCGTCCAATCCCTCATTTAACGGATTTTCTTCATCATCATCCCTCTCCTCTTCATCTAGCATTTGCCCTGCTTTCATATTTTCTACAATCTCCTCTACAGCTTCTTTCTCTTCTACCGATTCTTTCTCGCTCTCCTCACCCTCATCACACTTTTCTTCCTCTTCTATATTCTTGACAGTTTCCTCTCCTCCCTCTTCCTCATCTGTAACCACCCCGTCTTCTATATTTATAACTTCAACTTTTTCCTCAACATCTTCCTCATCCTTCTCCTCGATAACCTCCTCCTCTACATCTCTCCCAGTAACTGCATCTGTTTCTTCTTCTTCTTCTTCTTCTTCTTCTTCTTCTTCTTCTTCTTCTTCTTCCTCCTCCTGCGTCTCTTCAATTATTTTTTCTACATCCTCTTCATCACCTTCCTCCTCAATAACTTCCTTCATTTCCTCTTCCTCATTATTTTCCTCCTCAATACCTTCCTCTGCTTCCTCCTCAACATCTTCTAAAGCATCTGCCTCTTCTTCGTCCTCCTCCTCCTCCTCTTCCCTCTCCTCCTCCTCCTCCTCCTTCTCCTCCTTCTCCTCCTCTTTAATATTTCCTACTTCCTCTCCTTCATCTGTCTCCCCAATAACCTCATCTGCTGCTGCTTCTTCTTCCTCCTCCTCCTCCTCCTCCTCCTCCTCTTTCTCCTCCTCCTCCTCCTCCTCCTCCTCCTCTTTAATATTTTCTACG